>LFIW01001374.1:0-27364 GCA_001625285.1 Colletotrichum incanum
AGTATGCTTAAAGAGGCTTAAGCTAGGATCGTTCTTATAAAAGGTAATAAGGGTAATAATAAACTAAGCGGCCTATATAACCTACTTAGGAGTTAGTAAAAGGCTACATAAAGCTATATAAAAAGATATAAGGGCTTATAAAGAAGATAGCCTAAAATATATCCTTAAGGCCTAATAAGCTAATAAAATTACTATTAAGCTATAATAAGCGTTAGTAAGGTCCTATATATAGTAAGAAGATTTTAGGAGCGCTTAAGAGAACTTACGGTCTTAAGCTTAGTAAGAAGCTTAAAATAAATAGTAATAGCCTTCTTAAGAGTTATATAAAAAGCCTATAAGTCCTTATAAAGTATAAGCCTTAAAAGCCCTAAAATACTCTAGGGTACTTATTTTTACTATAAGTATTCTAGGGTACTTAATACTAGAATCTAATTAACTTAAGAAAACTAAAAATACGTTAACTAAAAGTAGTAATAATACTATTATTAATAAAAAGGTTAATAAGGTTAGTTAACTACTGTAAAGCTTAGATGTAATTATCCTAGCAATATCTAAGCGTTAACTAAGCGTTAACTAAGCGTTAATAAAGCGTTAGTTAACTACTGTAAAGCTTAGATATAATTATCTAAGCGTTATCTAACTAAGCTAAAAAAGGCTTAATAAAGTAAAAATACCTTAATACTTACTATTAAGTATCTAAAAGTATATATAACTCTTAATCTTCCCCCTATTAGAAAAAGGAAGATCATTTTTTTTACTACACATAACAATAAAGCCACCTTTTAACCTATTTACCTCTTTTACCCTCTTTCTATTAGTCTTACACCTTATAAGCCTTATGCTTATAAGTAGTTATAAAAAGGATTATATAGCACTAACCCTTAATAGTAAAGCTTAAGGTAGCTTTAAAAAGAAGTATACTAAGTAAGTAAGAAAGCTTAGTAAGCCTTATAAGTCTATAGTATATTATTAGTAAGGGCGTATAAGTACTTAGGTATCTTTATAGGGTATTACTAATATAAAGAATCTCTTAAAGCCTTGAAAAGACCTATAGTAGTACAGACAGCTAACTAGTTATAACAATAAATATAGTAGTAAATAAAATAAATAACGTTTTCTTTCTAAAGTTAGTATAAGCGTTTATAAGCGTATAAATAACCTTATAAGTACTTATAAAAAATAACGTAATAAACCGCCTTATTTAGGCCTTTTCTAGCTACCTTATAGTAGTAATAAAGATAGTAGTTAGTATCTATAAGACCGTTTAAGCCCTTAGAAAAGCCTATAGTATTAAAAAAGCTAGTTATAATTAATATAATATCTTATTAGGCCGTATAAGCCTTTATAAAGAGACGAGCTTATAAGGACTTACTTACCTAATTATAAATAGCTATAAAAAATAAAAAAACCTTTAGACTAAAGGAGGAAGGAGATATTTATAAAGAAAAAAGGTTACTAGCTAATTAAAGTATAAGCCTACTAGGTAAGCTATAAAGTTAGTACCGTCTAGTAATAAATAAAGTTAAGGTAAAGTTAGTAGATTAGTAAAAAAAGGTATAACTAGTAGTACCCTAATAGTACTAACGTGCTTATAATATTATAAGTATAAAGGTAGAGGTAGGGTAAGAGACCTTATAAGCCTAGGCCTAGGCCTAGGCGGCTGTTATAGGCCGGCCTTAGTAAACTAAAAAGAGCCTGCGTAAGGCCCTAAAAGGGCCTGTATAGTCTAATAGACCGCTGTAAATGCGATTAGCGCTTCCCCGTAGGTAAAGAGATATAGCTAACGCTTAGAGTAAACTATAGATAAACAGAGTTAAACATAAAAGTCTGGTTTTTAGTCTAGTAAGGTCTTATAACGCCTTATTAAGGCCTAAAAGACCTTATAATAGTTTTTGTAGACGCCTACTGCTATCTTCTTACATAATTATTTAGTTAAGGCTAGACAGACGTAATAAACACACACTAATATAAGACGTAACTTTATAGTAGCTAACTTTTGCTATAAGGCCTACGTAATATCTACTAAGGTTAAGATTATCCCTATTAAGGTATATTATAGTATGAAAAAGGTTAAGAGATACTATATAGCTTTATGATAAGCCTATAATATTATTTATAAGGAGAACTTAACGATTATATAAAAATCCGTATTATAAAGCGTAATTAAGTTAATTAATAATACTACCGGCCCTAACGGTATTATTCTTACCCTTTTTATCTTTAGTACGTATCCCTATATAACTAATAATCCTGCCTTATCCCTTAATATTGTTAAGCGTACCGCTACTATATATAAGGCTAGTAAGAAGTTATGTAAGTACTTTATAACTTGGTAGATTAATAAGGCCTTAGTAGTACGTAACGGCCTAAATATAATAGTACTAAGATTACTTATAATTAGCTTATAGGTCTATATCTAGTAAGAAAAAAAAGGCTAGACTAGCTCTTATTACCTACTTACGATTAATAGTAAAGACTATACTATTAACGTTAACAGACCGCACACCTTTTAGTTAACTATCGTTAAGCCTTATTATACCGATCTAAATAAGATTAACCTTACTAATAATACTTTTAGTAAGGGTCCTAACGCTAATACTAATAAAAGTAGTAATTATGTAAAAGATACTATTATTATAGTAATTACCCTAAGGGACCCTATTATAACTATAACTTTCTTACTTTTACGTTATACTTACGGTTACCTGCGTAAGAACCTTATTACTAACGCACTAGTATAAAAAGCTAACGTAACGTATATATATAGTAAGTAGCCTATTATAGTAAGAGGCCTATTATAGTAAGCGGCCTACCTTTAAATACCCTCCTACCATTTATATAACTTAGTTAAGCTATATCGTATAAAATTAATTAAAACTACTTATTAGCCTCTTCTTTAGAGGTCTTTTAAATTACCTAATAAGTTTGTACGTTATGTTTAGTCTTTTTATAATTACTATATTACTGCCCGCTTAATTCCCTTACCTTTATATAAGTACCCTCCTAAGGTATATTGTTACCTTTAGTATTAAAAGTTCTTTTTTCTACCTAGATTGCCTTTTCTTTAGCTATATTAAGTGACCTTCTAAGATATATTTAGTGTTTTTATACCTTTTAGTGCTTACTTAATATCTTATTTACTATATAAAGCCTGTAGTTCTTAGCTTTAAGAAAAGCTAACCTATATACTAACTTACTAATACCTTTAGCTTATAAGTTAAGTACTTTATTTAATAGTGTTAGTAAGCTGCCTTAATATTAATTAATCCTTTTTTTAAGTAAAAGAGAGCTTTGTATAGCCTTACGTATTATAATTGGTGTCTTTAGGTCTTAGGAGCCTTAGCTACTTAGTCGTAAGTTAGATAGTGCTAGCGTTTTTAGCTTAAAATCTAGATAAGAAATTATAACTTTAGGGTTGAAAGGTATAAGACTAGCCTGTTAAAAACTAGTTTATACGTTCTTTTTATTTACTAAAGTAAAAAAAGCTATATCAAACGGAAAAGAAAAGTCGTCCTTAGTAATACACGTAATTTATATCTATATTATTTTCTTAACTTCCATACTATAAAAAGCCTTTAGTAGACTAAAATAACTAATATTAAGAGGCTGAAGCTTAGATAATAAATAAGGAGGTATATAGAAAGTAATAATATTTTATTCCTTATAGTAGTTATTAAAGTTAGTAGATTTATACCTATTATAGCGGTTAAGAATTAAAAACTAAAAAGCATATTTTATATAAGGCTTTATATATTTATTAAAATAGTTTAACTAATTTAGGCTTATGTTATTTATAGTCTATTTATTTTTACTTAGATAGACGTGTTATTAAAGAAGAAACTAGCTATTTTTATACTTATAAGAGTATAGTATCTACCTTCTATAATAATATATAGATATAACGGCTAGGTATTAATATATATACCCTAAATAATTAAAACTTATTTAAAAATTACTAGGCTGCTTTATATAAGGCCTTTTATAACGGTTAAAGGTTATAATAACTTTTATATATAAAAGTATTCTTATTAAAGACTAGGCCTTATTAAAGTTATAGATATTACTATTAAGTATTTTATACTTTATAATTATGTTTTATATAAGTATAAACCAGGCTTATATAATAGCTAGATCTTTAGCTAATACCCTTTAATATTTAATTCTATGTTAATAACGCGTTTTTAGTTATAGTTAGCGTTATATAAAGTTCTTTACTTATTATAGTCTAATATACGTTATATCGCGTTTAGGAAAAAGAGAATTAGCTATATCTTATACGTCGTTAAGTTATAGTAGGAATCCTTATTTAACTATGTTAATAACTTATTTAAGAATTATAGAATCTTTTATAAAAGTTATTTTTATTGGATTTGTATACGTTTTTTATTATAGTAATTAGCTAACGCGTTAGCGTTAAAGTATTATTCTTAGAATATTATAGATAGTAGCGGCTTTTTATATAGATAGTTTTAGGTCTTTTTTAATAGCTTTAAGTATAAAGATAATACGACTTGTATTTTAAAAAAGAACTTATTATTATACATAAAAGAAACTTATTATAAAGAGAAAAAGGATTAAATAAAAGCAGAAGTATAACGCTTACTATAATAGGCCACTTACTATATGTATACGTTAAGAATTATAATAAAGCTTTACTTTCTTTTAAGGGATACTTACGCGCTATTACTATTTATAGTAGTAAATCTTACTTTGTTTATAAGATAAAGGGTTATAGTAACTAGTTTATAAAGTTTTAAAAAAAGAACCTAGTTATTATTAAGTTATTCTATAAGTAAGCATACGATCTAAGTATTAATAACGTGAAGTCTAAGTTCTTTAATAACGTTATTTTCTACTTAGGAAAAACCGTTACTTTTACTAAGGATTCGTAGTATACGTATAAGGTTTCTACTATAAATCCTTAGCCGCTTTTTACTATAAAAGCTAATACTAAGCCTTTTTAGTACGGTTAGACTTAATCTTCTTAGGGTTAAAGCCCGGCCGCTTTACCTAATAGAATTAGTAAGATTACTAAGGATCTTACTAACGTTAACTCTAAAGATAATAAGTTTTTATTACTTAATATACCTACTAGCTAGCTTTAAACTCCTTTTAGCCGCTTTACTAGTACTAAAAAGCTAGTTCCTTAGTAACTTATTAGTAAAAACATAAGTAACAGGCCTAATACTCTTATTATAATTAATAATAATATCCTTAATAGCTAGTAGGTTAACTTAGCTTTAAACGCTATTTATACTATTTACTTACCTTTATATAGTTAGATAACTATAGATTCTTTGATAAGTAAGCTTTAAGGATTATAAAGTTATTTTATGATTTTATACTTAGTATACCTATAGATCTTAAGGTATTTATTAATTAAACTACTAAGAAATTTCTTTTAAAGAGCGACCCTAACGCCTAGGTTAAAGCTATTATAAATAATAAGAATAAAAAAAGATTTCTTTATTAATTCTTATAGACACTACTTAATAAGATTAGTAAATCTTTAACGGCTTATAAGTCTTAGCCTATTAATAAATAATAAATACGTTTTTACTAAAAGTCTATACTTTAGGATAAATACTAGCTTACTTAGCTTCTTATAAAAGACCTTACTAATTAAATTACTACTAATAACCTAATTATTATTGTTTAAAGGAATAAAGTTTATATTAGGCTATAGTAGAATAGTTATTTTATTATTATTTACTTAGTCTTAACTAGTAAATTAACCTAATATATTTTTAAGAATTTAAAGACCTAACCTAATCTATAGCCACTTAAGTTTTAACAGTTTACTAAAGGGTTTTAGAATTAATTTTTAATTTTTTAAGATATAAAAACTATAAATAAAAATAATAAAATCTCTTATAATATATCTAATAAACACTAAGAACTTATAAAAAAAGATATATAAGTAATAATAGCCTTAAGGCTACTAATAGTATTAGTATTATACTTTTACTATATAAGACTACAGGCTTAATAAGTATATATTAAATTACTAACTAAAAACGTAAAAAGCTTAATAAAAGAAAAAATTAAAAGAAAAAGCTTAGTATTACTATAAAAAACTAAAGGAAATTAAAGTATACTATAACTAAGCCGCTTATAACTAACAAAATTAGTAGAATTATTCATAATAATAAAATATAAACTTATTATTAAAATTTCAAATTAAATAAGAAATATATAAAGAACTAATTAATAAAAAATAGTATTAAAGATTAAAAAAAAGTTTTACTTTAATATTTTTATTAATAAGTTATAGTAAGTAGTCTAAAGACTTTTAGTTAAACTATAAAAATAAGTAGTTACTTACTAAAAGTTATAATAAATTTTATTTTTACTTAGACTACTTTTTTTACTTTTTTTATAATAATTTTTTAGTTACGTCTAAAAGATAAGAATACTTTATATATACGTAATTACTACGTAATAGCGTAAAGCTATTTTAGTAAGACTATAAAGAAACATCCCTAGCTAAGTAACTAAGAAATCTTTAGTAAATCCTTAGGAAATCCTAGCCTAGTACTAGATAGGCCTTGCTAGGAATCTACTAGGATATTACTAGGAGTTCCTTATAATTTCCTTACTAGTTAAGTTAGTAGTCTATAGCTTATCCTTATAAGTTCTTAGAGAATAACTAGCCTTAAGAAATTAGAGGATAATTAACATATTATTTATTTTACCTGCTTTATAGCATGATAACGTTACTATGTATATACGCTACTATATATTAAGTATCTTGGTATTAGTATAATAAGCCTTATAAACTTATTTAATATTATAAAGAGTAATTTATATAGTAAGAACTTTATAATTTTCGTTAGTATATTATCTCAAAGAACTTTTAGTAGCTTTATAAAAAAGTTTATTTAGGTAGTATAAAACGGTAATACTAGTATAAGAATAAGTCGTAAAGATTTTATAAGATAATTCTTTTAAACAGGGTATAAATTAAATATTATTTATAGTATATTGATATATTTATATAAGGTCAGAGATAGAAACTTAATTTCTCATTTTATACTATACTTTCTTACGTACTTAGTAATTATTCTTATTATAAGCTATAGTAATAAACATTTAAGCCTGTTATTTAGGTATATATGGTTTTTCTTACTTCAAGAATGTAATAGTTAAGCGCCTAAAAGCGTCTATACGTTTTTTTATATAGACAGTTAATTTAATGCTAACTACAAGAACCCTCTTTTAAGCGTATAAGAACTAGCTAGTTAGCGCCTAGCTAGGGCCTATATATGTAATAAGGTAAATACGGCTCTAGCTAATTAACCTATAGCCGGACGGAATAGGCCCCATATAGGACTAATAAGGACTCTTATTAAGATAGTTACTGTATTATTAATTAAGTAATCTATATGTTTTCCCTACTAAGGTTTTTTATATACTAGGGCCTAGGTTTTTTTCTTAAGAGGTTCTTAGTAGCTTAGAATTATAGGGTTACCGTATTAAGAAATGTATATTCTACCGGGTAAGCTTAGGAATCCTATATCTTTGTTTCTAAAGCCTACTACACTATACTATCTAGATAGTTTTCTTTTACTTATATATTTTATAAAACGAAAAAGCGTATGGTTAATTTTAAGTAAATGCTTAAATCCTTTTTAAGGGTTTATAACTAGTTGTAAATTCCTTAAAACATTAGGTTACGTTTATAATACCCATAAATATCTTGAAGTAGTTAGTTATATACAATAAATTCTACTAAGTTTTTGTTTCAAATTTTATTATGTTCTTTAGAAACTTTTCATAAAGGCTTATCTTTACTAAGTAACTAAGTATAGATTTATCAGCATACTAAAAGTATATAAGATATAAACATGGTATAAGTTAAACTATAATAAATATTCTTTCATAAGTAAAAGCTATAGATTTACTTATTATTTATTAATAGTAAATAATAAAGCTTACTATATAAGATTTTTTGTAAGCCGTAATTAAAAAGAATAACTATTAGATTTATTTATGCTAATATTATGTAAGTTCCTATAGTATAGACTAAGAAGGCTACCATTTAAAGCGTAGTTACTTTCATAAAGCTTAAGACCTTACTAAAATATATAGTAATTTAAACGCTCATTTATAAAATAGGCTTTTTTATGAACTAATTAGTTTCTTTTTTACAATAAAATAAAAGTACTTTAAATCTATAGTTATAAAAGGTATCTAGCCATATAACTACTATCTATTTAGTTTATAATAAAATAAAGTAATCTTTCTTATTAATGCTTACTTACCGTTATTAAAGCTATTTCTTCACTATTTTATTAGGAAACTCATTATATTTTTATAAAAAGCTTTTTATGTTGCCTTTTAATAATTCCTTATAACTAAGCCTTTATTAATAATGTATATTATTAATATGTATAATAGTTATATTCTTATAGTATATTAAGGGATTAGATACCTAAGGTAGCTAATAGAACCTATCCATTTCTCTAACGTAGTTAGATTAACTAGAAACTAAATCTACTATAAAGCTTAAGTACACTCTTATATGTTACTTAACCCTAAGGCGTTAACCTTAAGTCTTAGAAGTTATAATAATAAGAACCTAATAAATAAGGTATCTAGGGCTAATATAAGGTGCTTTTAGTTTAATAACTAAAATATAGATTTAAGATAGCTGTTATACTCTTAAGGCGTATTTATCGCTTTAATATCATTATTTATAAATACCTTAGTAGAATTCTAATATTACTAAAGTAAATTATCTTTATAGCTTTATATATATAAGTAAGTAGATTCTTAGAACCTATAAAATCGATAATTAAGTCTTATTAACCTTAGTAGCTAATATTAATAAGTTTTTTCAATAGCTTTTAATCCTAAGCACTAATAACAAAAATATATAAGGGTTAAAATAGTGGTAAATTCCTTTTTCTTAATTTTTTTAATCACCTTTAATTGTAAAGGTATAAGGTATATATTTAGAATAATTACTTAGTCTTATATGTATAGATATATTGCTCCTTATTCCTTAGACTTACTATTAATAGCTTACTATATAATAAAAACTCAAGTACTAGAAACAGTTAGTCTAATAATATATTTAAGCTAGTTAATATTTTATATATCAGTTTTTATTTATTAAGAAAGCCTTAGTCTCTTAAGTAACTAAATAAGGTTATTCGTTAAGTAAATAATTATAGTAAAACTTTATATAACTAATACTTATTTCTTTATATAAGCTAGTTTTTATATAGCTTATTTATTTCTAAACGCTAAGAAAAGCTTAACTTATTTACTTGATGTCTATTATAAATGTTCTTTTATAAGTATAAATAGGTAGGTACCCGTTTTTAGTAATAATTACTTAAGTAACCGGTTCTAATTAATACTAGTTTTTAAGTTCAAGATAGTTTACTCTTAGAATATACCTTATTTTTATTTAACTTAGAGATTTACTTACTCTATTATTAAAATTCTTTCATAAAAAACGTAGACTTATATTAAGAAAGTAATATAAATCTTACTCACTAGTTTCTCTATTTAAAATAGTTATCATATACTATTAGTAGTTATAATAACAAAACTAAAACCTATAATTAAGTTTATTTTACTTCTCTATATAGGTTAAAATAAAAGTAAACTTATTCTCAACTAATTATATAGTTTATTTAAATTAAAGCCCGGAATCTTAGTAGAATTATAGTTATTTATATACTCTTAGTACGCTATTATACTACTAACTACTTAGCATATATACTTATTAAAATCTATATTCCTTTATGTACTTTAGTCCAAACTACGTCTTTAGAATTTAAGATATTTACTTTACTAACTATATTAAAGTCCTACCTAATTAAGATTCTTATAGTTACTGTTTTAGTACTCATACTTGAAAATAAAAAAGAGGTCTATAACCTTAGTTCTTAATTTACGTACTATTTCTTAGTAAAAGAGCAGCTTATTTTAGCGCTAGTAGTCTTTAAACTTTCCATAGACTTATTCTTATAGTACTATTTAGTACATAATCTAAGATTTTCTTTCCTAAATTCTTATAAATTATATATTAGGTTATTTCTAAGTTTATATATACCTTAGTAAACTTATTAAGGCTTAGTCTTAGTTTTGTATAGACTCTGATATATATAAACTATAAAGAATTTAATATTACTTGATATTCTTCTAGAAAAAGCTTTCTACTAGGCTGTGTTTTAAAGGTCGTTTAATTAAATTTTAATATAAAGAATATGTTTCTCTTTTCCTAATAATAACTATTTTCTATATTATATATAAAAGGTTAAAAAATGTTTTCTTTACATTTAAAATATCTCAGACATCTTACTTAATTTCTAACTTTAACATAAAATTTATTAACTTTAAAGTTACTACTATATCTCTCTTATCTTTTAAGCTACTTAGACTAGTCTTTGATTCCTGTTTTCAGTATAAATTCATAATTTACTTTGCTGATTATCTTATCAGTTTAAATACTGTTACTATAAATCCTCTTAAGGTACTAATTTCTAACTTAAGATTATTATATACTATTTTATTAGTATTCTTATTCTATTGTACTATACATACTTTATAAACTAGTTTTACGTTTAGCAACTATATATTTAATTTAGTTGCCTTTTTCTAAAAACCTTTTGTTACTATCAAATTTAAGGAAAATACTTTTAGTTTTTATAAAAGTTTTAATAGTACTAAATACTTTTAATTCTTATATTTTCTATTTGATTTTTAGTTATGTTACTTAGACGTAAGGTGTTAAAGCTATTTAATTTTACTTCTTTCTTTTACTTTTAGTAAGCTTACTGTAATGCTAGGGTTTATTTATTATGAAATAAATTAAAGTACTTTTCTTTTGGTTTCTATACTATATAAGTAAGTTTCTTTAAGAGTATACAAAAGTCTTTATGGTTTACGTTTTACTATTACTCTTAAAAGCTTAAACTACTTTATCAGAAGTTTATTTATAAGTTTAAATTAGTATTAAGGTTTTATAATTCTTTTCTATTAGTTTTTTAAATTACTATGCTACTAATTATTAACAACTCCTTTAAGATGTAAATAAAGATTTAAATATACTATTAGGTATAAACTAGTAGTCTTCTTATATATTATCTAAAGGCGTTTATAAACTAGTACATATTACTTTAAATAGTTTTTTACTCTTTTCGCATATTATTATTATTATTATTATTATTATTATTATTGTTAGAAGGTTTTTAACTTTTAAAACTATTTAATATTTTCAATTTTAAACCTAAATAAGTTTATTCACTTATTATTTAAATTCCTTAATACTAGGTTTCTTCTCTAAATGTCTTTTCTTTATAAAAAGCTATAATAGTAGTTAATTAACGCTTTATTTAGATTAACAAAAGAATTAGCCTTTTTAGCCTTAGTATAATTAACTTATTATAAGTAGTTATTAGTATGAGGCTTTTACTTACTTTAGTAGCTTAACTTAACTATATTTCAAAGAGTCTATATACTAAGTTTAGGTTTTAAAATTAAATTCTTTTTTCGAGTTAGTTTAATTTCAAGTAAGTCCTTTTTTATTCCTTTAGTAAGATACTCAAAATATATTAGGAAATATATATCTATATAGTATACTTTTTCCTAAACTAATTCTAACAAAAATTCTTGAAAGGTATAAGCCATAGTTATATATAGTTTATCTAACGCTAAAGCTACTAAAGGTTCTTTTAATAATAACAAAGATTTTACAGTTACCTAGATAAGTAGTTAGATATTTAATAATAATGTAAGCTTTATAAATATTTAAGCTTATTATACCTACTAAGCTTAATGAGACTGAGTGTATAAAAGAAAACTAATTTAATATATATAGATATTAATACTATACTAATAATAGTTACTAAGTAATTTCAAAAACTAAAAACTACATTATATTTAAAGTATGATTATAAATCTTTACTTATAAAGATATACTATAATAATCTTTGTAACGTAACATAATTTACCTTAAAAAGGTAGTAATATTAAGCTAAATAAATAGCCTACAGTATTACTAAAATCAATTTTAAAAAATAATAGTAAATAATATCTTACGTTATTTATCTTAAAAACTAAACTAATCAAGATTAAAAAAAACCCCTAAACCTTTATTCTATCTTTTTATAGTTATCTTAAAAGTGAAAAATACTTAAACCTCTATTTGAATAGTTTCCCTTACTAGTCTAAAGTAGATATTAAAATAGCTATTCTTAGATAAAAAATAGTTATGTTATTATTTATTACACTTTAGTATAAGTAATATAGATGTTATATTAATTATTGTTCAATGGCTTAAAACTAGTTATTCTTTAGAGACTGTAAAGAGAAGCTATAAACTACTAACTTGAATAGTAAGGAAACTCTTATAAACTCTTAATACTTTCTTAGTAGATTCTTAGTAAAGCCTATTTAGTACTAAGCTAGGATTCTCTAGGGATTTGCTAGAGAATTCCTAATTACTAAGGTAAAGATATTTCTTTTAGCCGGTAAATAGAGTGTAACAATCTTATTTACTTTATAATATAGCTTAAAATCTATTAAGTCATATCTTTTATATCTATTAGTAGTAAAAAGGTAATACTAGCCTTTTAAACGTAGTTTTATATATTAATTCAAGTACTAGACCTAATTTAGGTCTTTTTTATTTATTATGTATCTGTCTTTAAACGTTATAATTACCTAGTTATATAAGAGACCTAATTCTACATACTAAGTTAAAAAGTAATATTAGCTTATGTTAAAGGCAAAGGTATTTACTACCTCTTATTACTTTATTACTTTATATTTCCGCTATCATAGTGGATTATATAAGTAACCTATATATGTATATATAACTTACTAAATTAGTAGATTATTATATATCTTACTTATGTAAGCAGGTGAATTATGTAATCTATAAAAGTATTAAGAAGATAACTCTAAAGGCTAGAATAGACGTACGCCTTAATAGAGTTATATAATTAGTTTACTATTTACAACTAGAGTCTATCTGCGTAGGAATTAGGCTTAATTTCCAAGCTGTTATATATAAGTAAAAGATTCTAGTAATTTAATCTAGTCTATATATTACTAGATATTTCTATATCTAGCTCCTTTCTCTCTAAGTAAGCATACAGACAAATAACAATCTAACTACTATACTCTCTTTACTATAAGAGTCTTTTTATCTATATACTCTGCTTTATAAGAATACTAAGACCTACCCATATTAGACTTATATTACTGCTTCTACAAGACTTTATTATCTCTTTTCTTTATAAGAGGGTTTATCTCCTAGAGAGACTCCTAGGGTACTTTATACCTTTAGGTATAATATACTCTCTACCTCTTGCTATTATGTAATAGTCTACTAAAGGCTTTTAAAATTTATTTTTTAGGTTTAATAATTATAAAATACTATAAATAAAAATAATAATATCTTTTATAATATATTTAATAGATATCAAGAACTAATAAAGATTATATAAGCTATAATAACTTAGATACTTTTATTAATATTAGTATTATACTTTTTATATAAAGTTAAAAAGCTTAATAACTACTTACTTAAATACTAAAAATAAGTAGGAAAAGCTCTTGCAAAACTGCAGTCAACCGTATTAATTCAACAGACGTTTAAAATTATTATTAAGACCTTAAGAGGTCTTAGAAAGGCCTCTGTTAGCCTGCTATAATGCCGTATACCACGCGTAAGCGTGGTGGCGGTTGTAATAGCGGACGTAGAGGCAATAGTCTTATAGGATTATAGCTAACGTAAGAATTTTTATACGACCCTATAAACCTAAACGCTATACTAGTCATAGGAACCTTTAGACGTGTAGTAACTTAAAGAATTAGGTCTATTTATAAGACCCTAGGAGACCTTTTAAAGGATTATATACTTATAGAAGCTAGATAATACCTTACCTAAGGGTAGTATAATATAGAACCTACTAGGCTAGGCTAGTTAAAGCCTTTTTTACGTAACTTAAATTTATAAAGATAAATAATACTATAATAATTAAATAACTTAATTAAGTTAAGACTAAACTAAATAGTATAGCTTTAAATACCCTTATAAAGTTATAGGTAGCTATAGCCGCCTTTTTACTAAACTAAGTAAATAAATAAATAAGAAATACTACGTAAGACCTTATTATTTATATAAAAGGTAGACTAACTAAAATTATAAGTAGGACCCTTTAGGAGACCGTTTAAGCCGCTAGTAAAGCTCTAGGGACAGACTTAATCCTTAGCGCTTAACGTCTCTTTAGTAGAGATTAGCTTCTTATAATAGCTTCTAAGGCTAACTAAAAGGCCGTAAAAGCTACTCTTTGTTAGGTTAAAGATACCTTTTACCTAGAAGCTATAATATATAGCTAGTACTTTTAGATAGTTATATATAGCCTTAAGAGATCTAATAAAGAGAAAGAGCTTACCTTACTTAAATACCTTAGGTAGGAAAACGGTAATAAGATCGTTAAGGTCTGTATACTAAAAAGGGCCTAAAGAAGAAAGGCTACTGTAGTATTAGTAGTAGAAACCCTTAAGAACGTATATAAAATCGTATAAAAAGGTATAGTACTTAAGTTAGAATAGTTTAAGTATAAAAGGTTTGAAAAGGCTATATAAGTAAAATAATACTTTAGCTATAAGGCCTTTAGGTATATTACTACAGGCTGCCGCTAGGACCTAAAGTACAGATTCTATAGGTAAGGAAGTCTATAGGGACTAAGATAAAGATAGGAAAAATACTTACCTAGTATAAGCCTATAGGCTAGACCCTAAGTACTTAAACTATCCTCTTACATAGCCTCTTACTAGCCCCTAGTAGGAACTAAAAGGACTTAGGAGACCTTATAAGAATATTCCTTAACCTTAAACTTTTAGACTACTAGACTAAATAAAAAGGTTAAAAGACCCTTAGGCTTTATAATAGCCGTAAGAAATATAAGGGATATTTATATATGTAGCCTTTACTACTCTTAAACCCTTGTAAAAGCTAATTAAATACTAAACGTATACGTAAAAGGCTTACGTACCCCTATAAATAATAATAAAAAACCTTTTATAGACGTTATAAATACTAGTAGTAACAGCCTGCCTAACACCTAATACGCCTAAAGAATAAAGGAAAATATAATAAAAGTACTTATAGAACCTAGCTAATACGACCTTATTACTATCTAAAAGCTATACTAAGGACTTATAAAAGCTAATATCTTAGCCTAAATAGGATATAAAGTTATATAATACTTAGTAAAAGGTATAGCCTGCATAGTTTTATACGTTTAGGGAAGGGTATAGAAATAGACCTATGAAACCTTACAGGACTAATACTTAGTTACTATTAACGCTAGGGCTTAGCCTACTATAATCTTTTCTATGTACTTATAGTCCCTAGGGACCTAAAATGCTACGTACTAGTATGCAGCCTTAAACGACCTTATAAACCTTCTTAAGCCCTAAGGAGATATTATCTTAATAGGGGACTTTAATCTCTATTACCCTCTTTAGCAAGATAGAAGATGAAAATAGGGAATATAAAGGAGCTTTACTTCTTTTATAACTCGTTAGACTTTAGTATCTTAACCATATTACCTTAAAAGGCATTATTATCAGGGCCTATAAGGGCTACTAAAACTTTATAATAGACCTTACGTAGGTAATATATAGTACAAAATACTTATAGGAAGGTGTTATACCTTACGTAGGATTAGACTATATAGCGTATAAGTACTTAATCTATAAGGAAGGAATTAGTAATAATAAGCTAACTAAACCCTAACTTTCTTAGCTAACCTAAGATACCGTACGACTTTAAGAGGCCTTAGGGGAACTTATAATACTATTAATTAAAACACTATAAGACCTTAATAAAGCTATTATAGAACTTATAAGGTAACTTTAGCTAGTAGTAAATAAATATACTTACCTTATAACTAAAAACCCGCCTAAAAACTCCTAGTAGATAGTAGAGACTTATAAGGTAGTATAACACAAAAGAAACACCTAAAAGAAATAAATAAAAATAAGGACTAAGGTAGCCTAGTAAGACCTTTAGGCTATAAAAAAGCTAAAACGGACTAATATTCGTAAAGCCTAACGAAGTAGCTAGCGCTAGATCCTTTATAAGGGATTAAATAAGGACGTCTAAAGGATTATAAAACAGGCTAGACTAAATAGTTAGAAGCGCTATATACTAGTAAAGATACCTCCTCTTTATAAGACCGCGTAAGCCCCTATAACAGTTTATACGTACGTAAAAAAAGCCGGCTTATTATAATAGTAGTTTTTCCCTAGAGCTTAGGCTAACTTATAAGATATTATAAAGTATACCTTCTCTAATAATAGCTGTTTTAGAACTATAAAAATTAAACGTAACGTTATACCTAAAGAGATTATAAAAGTCCTAGCTTATATAAGACTATAAAAGGCCTTAGGTCCGGACGGGCTTTTAAACGGATTCCTAAGGGCCTATAAGGATAAGCTTATAGGAATTATAGCTACTACAATTTAACTATAGCTAGGCCCTTAAACACTTCCTAGGACATTTTAAAGAAGCTAATATAGTAATTATACCAAAACCAAAGCTAAAAAAGGGATCTCTTTAGCTCCTAGAGGCCTATTACGCTCTTACTAGCCCTTAGGAAGGTTTTTAAGACCTTAACGTATATAAGACTCCGTAAGGCGGCAGAAGCTATTAGAATCCTCTTAAAAAAATAAACAAGGAATTAAGTAAATCGATCTACCTTTACTACTTTATACTGCCTTTTAGAGGTTTATAAGAGAATATAGGACCTTAAGGGAGCTATAGCTATTTTATCTATAGATATTATACGAGTATTTAACTAACTAGTATATCTACGACTATATAATAATATAAGGTATAAAGACATAAAAGGATAGGCCTTATCATAGATTAAGAGCTTTCTAAGGACCGGACTATTACGCTTTAGTTTAATAGGGAGACCTTATAGGAGTTTAATCTTAAAGTAGGTATCTCTTAGGGATCCCTTCTCTCCTCTTTTTATTTTTATTATACACTATACTACTTTATAATAACTTACGGCGTCTTCTAAGGTTTAACGTAGTAGGATTTATAAATAACATCATAATTATAAGGTATAAGAAAAACATTAATATAGTAAAAGCATGCCTTATAGACGTGTATAAGGTCTACTATAAATAGGTAAGGACTTATAGGATAACCTTTAACTTTATAAAATACTAACTTTTTTAAATATTAAGGTCTAAGTAACCTAATAATACCCCCCTCTTTATAGGGACGTATAAGATATAGCTAACCCTAAGTATTATAATTCTAGGGGTTATAGTAGACTATAAGCTCTCTTAGCTTACCTACCTATAAGAAATGTAAATAAAGCTTAAAACATAGAAATACAGGCTTGTAAAGCTAGCTACGTCTATATAGGGCCTAAACCTAAAAAGGGCCTACGTAATATACTAGGCGGTTATATAAGCTAGCTTTCTAACAGGAGCCCTAGCTTAGTATATAATTAAAAAACCTATAAGACTTAAGAAAGCCCTTTAAGCCGTATAAAACAGGTGCTTATATAAGGTCTTAGGGGCCTACCGTACTACCTTAATAGCCTAGCGTAAGACTAAGACCTATATTCCTCTTATTAACCTATAGCTAGACGCTATAGTAATAAGTTTTAAAAAGAAGCTATGTTTGATAGAGATAGTGATTAAGAGTAAGACCGTAAGAGATATTATAAAAGCATATATATACTCCTAAAGCTGTATAAGATAATAACTAACTAGCTAATACGCTAAGTAACTTAGGGCTGCCTAAAACTAAATACTAAGTAAAAACATAATAACTAAGGCTCTTACGCTATAGAGCGGGTAAAATATATAATATTTTAATTATCCTCTAATTTCTTAAGGCTGGCTATTCTCTAAGAAATTATAAGGATAAGCTACAGACTGCTAACTGAACCGGTAGGGAAATCATAGGGAACTCCTAGTGATTTCCTGGCGGATTCCTAGTAAAGCCTGTCTAGTACTTAGCTAGAATTTCCCTAGGATTTACTAGAGATTTCTTAGTTACTTAGCTAGGGATATTTCTTTATAGTTTTACTAAAATAATTTTACGCTATTACGTAATAACTACCTATAAATAAAATATCTTTATCTTATAGACTTAACTAAGAAATTATTATAAGTTAAGTAAAAAAAGTAGTCTAAGTAAAAATAAAATTTATTATAGCTTTTAGTAAGTAACTAATTATTATTATAGTTTAACTAAAAGTCTTTAGACTACTTACTATAAATTACTAGTAAAAATATTATTATAAAACTTTTTTTATTACTTAATACCTAATTTTATTAATTAATTCCTTATATATTCTTTATTTAATTTTAATCTTTAATAATAAATTTACTCTTTATTATTAGAAATAGTATTACTAACCTTTCTAGTTATAAGTAGCTTATTTATAATATCCTTTAATTTCTTTTAATCCTTTATAGTAATACTAAGCTTTTTTATTTATTTATTTTTATTCTTTTTACTAAGCTTTTTATACTTTTAGTTAGTAATTTAGTAGGTAGTAATTAAGCCCTTAGTCTTAATATAAAGAAGTATAATACTAATATTAGTAGTAGTCTTAAGGTTATTATTACTTATATATCTTTTCTTTATAAGCTCCTAGCGTTTATTAAACGTATTATAGGAGATTTTACTATCTTTATTAACGGTTTTTTATATCTTAGAAACTAAAAGATTAATTCTAAAAACCTTTAGTAGACCCTTAATACTTAAGCGGCTATAGGTTAGGTTAGTTCTTAGATTCTTTAGAATTTATTAGGCTAATCTGTTAGCTAAGACTAAGTAAATAATAGTAAAATAACCGTTTTAGTACAGCCTAACATAGGGCTTACTGCTTTAGTTAATAATAACTAGGTCGTTAGTAGTAATTTAGCTAGTAAGGTCTTCTATAATAAGCTAAGTAAACTAGTATTTATTTTAAGGAGTAGATTCTTGGTAAAGAAGTATCTATTATTTACTAGTAGGCTAAGACTTATAAGCCGTTAAGATTTACTGTTTTTATTAAGTAGTCTCTATAAGAATTAATAAAGAAATCTCCCTTTTATCCTTACTATCTATAATAGCTTTAACCTAGGTATTAAGGTTACTTTTTAAAAGAGATTTCTTAGTAGTTTAATTAATAAATACTTTAAGAACTATAGGCGTATTAGGCGTAAGATTATAAAACTACTTTACGATCTTTAAGGCTTACTTATTAAAGAATTTATAGTTATCTAACTATATAAAGAGTAAGTAAATACTATAAACAGTATTTAAAGCTAAGTTAACCTACTAGCTGTTAGAGATATTATTTTTAATTTTAATAGAAGTATTAGACCTATTATTTATATTTTTACTAATAAGTTACTAAGGAATTAGCTTCTTAGTATTAGTAAAACAGCTAAGAAAAGTTTAAAGCTAGTTACTAAGTATAATAAGTAATAGAAGCTTATTATCTTTAAAGTTAACGTTAGTAAGATTCTTAGTAATCTTACTAATTCTATTAGGTAAAGCGGCCGGGCTTTAACAATAAGAAGATTAAGTCTAACTATACTGAAAAGGCTTAGTATTAGCTTTTTTAGTAAAAGGTTACTAAGGATTTATAGTAAAAACCTTATAGGTATACTAAGAATCCTTAGTAAAAGTAATAGTTTTTCCTAAGTAGAAAATAACGTTATTAATACCTAGGTCGTATACTTACTTATAGAAGAACTTAATAATAACTAGGTTTTTCTTATAAAAGTTAATAAGCTAGTTATTATAACCTTTTATTTTATACATAAGGTAAGATTTACTACTATAAATAGTAGTAGTACGTAAGTATCCCTTAAAAGAAAGTAAACCTTTATTATAATTCTTAGCGAAATAGATATAGTATAACTTTTTATAAAAGAAGTTATATAAGGCGTTTACGTATAAAGTGTTTAGTACTAAGATATATCTTATAATAAGAAGAGATAAAAAAAGATAGAGAGTTAACTAGCGCTTAGTAAGTAGATATACAATTTACGCCTAGTTATATAACAGAAAAATAAAGATATTATAAAAGAAATAATATAAATAAAAATAATATAGGTAATATTTTACTAATAGATAAAGGTAAAAGGTAAAGTAAGTAGCTAAGGTAACTAATTATTTAAGAATTTCTATAAACTTCTGCCTAGCTAAATAAGACGTTATATTTACTTATCTAGGCTTATTATTAGTATACTTACTATCAGTAATATAGTTATTTAATATAGTTATCTAGTTTATTTATAGTTTCTTTTACTATAATTTCTAAGCGGTTATTCGTAATGTCCTTATATTAAAATAACAGGTTATATCTAGGATCCTTATTAATATTGAACGGTAATTTCTTTAGGATTTAGCTATAAATACTGCCTTAATAATAGTTCTTTTTCTTTCTAAATTAAGTCTCTTTTCTTAATTAATTTCTAGCTGTTTCTTTTAAACTTCTAGATTATTTCTTCTAATTCTATTACGTCTGTATTTATCTAAGTGTTATATATACTTAGACATCCTTTCTATTTAATTAGGTACTAAGTTTACGGTCTTCCCCTGCCTTATTAAGTAATTTTTTTTCTAGAATCCGTTCTACCTTATAATACTAATACTTATCCCTTTATTTTACTCTCTAAGGATCGTCTGTTTCTATCAGGCCTACTAAGACCGGAGTTCGTTTATATAGGTCTAACTATAGATCCTTAGCTAGAATAAGATACGCTATAGATACTATAAGATACATATTTATTATTCGTAGTAACGTAGTCTATAAGTAAGTAAATTACATAAGTAATTAAATCAGTTTTAGCACCTATACGATAATATATAAGAAAAATTAACTATAATATATTAAATTAATTTAAACTATATATAATCCTCTCTTTAGATATAGATTTAGCCTTCTAACATATACAAGCATTATGACCACGCTCTCGATAGACGCTATATCGTCGCGCGCGTGTTTCTGGCCTCCTCGTACGACCACTATTCTAAGTTATTTCTACCCTTAACTACTCCGTTATGTCTATTTAGGACTTTAAATCCTTTACCTAGTTAATTATAAGTGTTCCTCTTTACTATAGCTGTTTTTCTTTTATATAGTAATAGCGGCTAAGGCGGTCGTTTACCTCTTAAAGTTTAGCTAAGTCGCTTTATATTAAGGTCTGTTTATATACTATTATTATTATCCCTTTCCTAAGCTACTATATACTTAAATAATTTAATATTAGGGAGCTATTTTAGTATTATATAATATAATAACTAATATAATTAGATTATAAAGTAATTTTAACTAGGTTATTTAGCGTCTTTGGGACCTAAGCTAGTAGTAACTAGTAAAATAACTAAGTAGTATTAGCGTATAAAACTTAATATCTAGCTATAAAATTATATAATCAAGGTTATATAGTATAAGATTAGTTACTTTAAAGCCTGCTTAAATATTTAACTTAGTTATTATAATATACGCCTTATAAAAGGCTAAAAAGAAGTCCTCCTTTATAATACATATAATATACGCTTATATAAAACCTTTAATTTCCTTACTATACGCCTATTTTAAGGTACTAAAGTACCTAACATTAAGAGGCTAAAGCTTATATAGTAAATAAGTAAGTATATAAAATATAATAATTTTATAATTTTATAGTATAACTTAAAATTAATAGAATAGCAGCTTTTATAGCTGTTAAGGGTAAAGAGGCAGTAAGTACCTTTTATATAACTTCTTATATAGAAATTAAAGTACTTTACCTATTTTAGGTCTTTCTTATTTATTATCTAACTATTTTCTATAAGTATAATTACTTAGTTAGGCAAAAAGGGGCTATTATATATCTAGGAGTAAAAATAGACTTTACCTATAAAGATAATATATAGTAAGATAAAATAGCTATACGACCTAATACCTTAGATTACTATAACTTATTCCTAATTCCCTTATTATACTACTTTTAGCTTACTACGTTAATTAGAGGTTATAATAACTATTTTAAAAAAGATCTTACCTATTATAAACCTAGTCTTATTGAAGTTATAGATATTATTATTATATATCTTATACTTTATAATTATATTTTATATAAAGGAAAACTATACGTAATATACGTTTAGATCTTTATAAAGGACTCTTTAATAGTTGATTCTTTAATTAAAACGCGTTTAAAGCTTAGGTTATTATTATATGAAGTTTATAGCCTAGTTTATCCTAACGCGTTATACGTTACGTTTATGAAGGAGTTAATCTGCTATTTCTTAAACACTACTTAAGGGCGGTAGAAATAATTATAAATCTAAGTTAACTATATATCGTATAATACTGTTCTCTTTATATAAGGTTAAATTCTAGTTATATAGTTATATATTACCCTTTATAGGCCGGCTAGCTTATTACCGTTAAAGGGTTATATAAGGGATATTATAGTTTAATCAAGTCTTTTATATACTTAATCTAGGGTTAGACTAAAGCGTATTAAGCGCTAGAACTAAATCACTTTTAATTAAATACTGTACTATGTTTGTAAGTAGAGAAAAACAAAGAAAAGAATAGCTTAGATAAAACTCTAGGAAAGTGGCCTACTGGCTTATATGGCCTGCTTGCTTGTGGACTACGTTATAGTTTTACTTATCATCTATTAGTATTAAATAAAGTACTTTTTTATATAGCGCTATAGGTTAAGGCGTAATTAGTAAGAATAACCATTAGATTTACTTAGGCTAACGTTACTATTATATAGAATTTTCTTATAATATAGACTAAGCAGGCTACTTTAAGCTTAGTTACTTAGTATTTTTATTCTATAGAGCTTAATACCTTATTAAGATATATAATAGGTTAGATACTTATTTATAGAATAGGCTTTCCTAGGGACTAGTTAGTTTCTTCCTTAAGATAGAATTAAAGTACTCTAAAGCCGTACTTATAAGAACTATCTAGTTATATAAATAATGGTTTATCTAGGCTATAGTAAAATAACGCTATGTCTTTTATTAATACTTACCTAACGTCGTTAAAGCTGATTCTTTACTGTTTTATTAGTAAAATCCCTATATTTTTATAGACATACTTTTGTTTTACCTCTTTAAGAATTCCTTATAACTAGGCTTTTACTAACAAGGTGGTCTTTAAGGCTTATAACGGTTACATTCTTATAGCATATTAGGGAATAAGATACCTAAGATAGCCAGTAGAACCTATCTATTTCTCTAAGTCGGTTAGATTAGCTAAAAATTAAATTTACTATAAAGCTTAGATACAGTTATTTATATTACTTAATCCTAAGGTGTTAACCTTAAATCCTAGAAGTTATACTAATAAGAACCTAATAAACATTTTATTTAAGGCTAACGTAAGGTGTTTTTAGTTAAATAACTAAAAAATAGCATAGAGATAGTTCTATATTCTTAGGGTGTATCTAACGCTATAACGATATTATTAATAAATACTTAGGCGAAATTCTTATATTTATAAAGTAAATTATTTATGTAGCGCTAAACGTAAGTAGGTAAATTCCTAAAACTTATAAGAGCTATAGTTAACTTTTCTTAACCTTACTGACTAATAATAGTAAGCCTGTTATAGTGGTCTATTTATACTAAGAAATAAAAGAAAAAAATATAAACGTTAATAATAGTAATAAATTTCTTTTCTTTAATCTTTTAGATTACCTTTAATTATAAAGGTATAACGTATATATATAGCGAGCGGATTAACATAGCAAGCGGATTACTTTTTACCACCCTCCTACTATTTATATAAGTGAATTAAGCTATATCGTACAAAATTAATTAAAACTACTTATTATCCTCTTCTTTAGAGGTCTCCTAAACTACCTAACATATTCGTACGTTATGTCCAGTCTTTCTATAATTACTATATCGCCGCGTGCGTAATTTACCTACCTCCGTACGAGCACCCTCCTGACGCGTATTTCCTCCTTTAGTATTAATAATTCCCTTCTCTACCTAAAGTGCCTTAGCTTTAGCTGGATTAAGTAACCCTCTAAGACGTAGTTAGTTTTTTTTTAGCCCTCTAGCGCTTACTTAATACTTTATTTACTATACGAAGCCTACGGTTCTTGGCTTTAATAAGAGCTATTTAATATACTAACTTACTAATACCTTTAGCTTATAAGTTAACTACTTTATATAAATATATTAGTGAGCTATATTAATATCTAATAATCCTTTTTTTAAGTAAGGTAGAGCTTTATATAGTATTATATACTATAGTTAGTGTCTTTAGGTCCTAAGAGCTCTAGCTACTTAGTTATAAGTTAGATAGTGTTAGTATCTTTAGCTTAAAGTCTAGGTAAGGAATAATAACTTTAGGGTTAAAAGGTATAATCCTAGCCTGTTAGAAACCAGCTTATATGTTTCCTTTATCTATTAAAGTAAAGAAGGCTGCCTTAAAGGCAGGAAAGAATTCGTCCTTAGTAATATATATAATCTATATCTGTATTATCTTCTTAATTTCCTTACTATATAAAGCCTTTAGTAAACTAAAATAGCTAATATTAAGAGGCTAAAGCTTATATAATAAATAGGGAGGTATATATAGCGTAATAATACTATGTTTTTTATAGTAATTATTAAAGTTAGTAGATTTATAGCTATTATAGCTGTTAAGGATTAAAAGGTAAAAACCACCCTTTATATAAGACTTTATATACTTATAAAAATATTTTAACTAATTTAGACTAATCTTATTTATAGTCTATTTATTTTTACTTAGGTAGATATACTAATTAAAGGGAAATTAGCTATTAGTATACTATAATAAAAGGTAATATTTACTTTTTATAATAATATAAAGGTAGCGCCTAACTATCTATATATATACCTTAAATAACAGAAATCTATTTATAATTACTAGGCTGCTTTATATAAGGCCTTTTATAGTAGTTAGAGGTTATAATAACCTTTACGTATAATAGTATTCCTATTAAGAATTTAGTCTTATTAAAATTATAAATATTATAATATTATATTTTATATTTTATAACTATGTTTTATATAAGTATAAACCAGCCTTATATAACTATAAGATCTTTAGCTAATACCCTTTAATAGTTAATTTTACGTTAAAAACGCTTTTTTAGTTATAGTTAGCGTTATATAAAGTTCTCTGCCTATCGGGGTCTAACACGCGTTACGCTACGTACCTTAAGGAGGTTATTAGCTATAGCTCGTACGTCTTTAAGTCGCAGTAGAAATCCTTATTTAACTAGGTTAATAACTTATTTAAGAATTATAGATTCTTCTATTAGAGTTATCTTTATTGAATTCGTACCTGTTTTATGTCGTAGTGTTCGTCTGACGCGTCGGTAGTTAAGTGTTAAGAAGGGAACGTTATAGATAGAGAATGCTTTTCGTACGGATAATTTTAGGTCTTTTTTAATAGCTTTAAGTGTAAGGATGATACGACTTTTATATAATGAAGAACTTATAGTCGTACGTAGAGGAAAGTTATTATAAAGGGAAAAGGTGTAGAATAAGGGAAAAGTGATCCGCTCGCTATGTTGATCCGCTTGCTATATATCTACGTTAAGGTATATATCTAGAATAATTACTTAGTTTAATACGTATAAATCTATAACTATTTATCCTTTAGGTTTATTATTTATAGTTTACTAAATAATAAATACTAAAGTACTAAGAAAATTTAGTTTAATAACTTATTTAAACTAGTTACTATTATATATATTATTTATTATTTTATTAGGAAACTCTTAATCTTTTATACTAGCTAGATATAGTTAATAACTTAGTTAATATTTATAGTAATTTTTAATAAAAGAAATACTTATACTTTTACTTAAGTTTATTTTATATAACCTACTTATCTCTATAGGTTAAAAAATATAAGACTATTTACTTTATTTTATTTTTAAAGTTTTTTATAGTTATAAATAGTAACCTTTTTTAGTTGTAATTAATTTAATTAACCTATTTTATTTAATAATAATCTTTAGGTCTAACGTATTTTATTCTTAAAATATATCTCCATCCTTAATTTAACCTGAAAATTTACCTAATTTATACATTAGGAATTCCTTTATAAAGAAAGTAAAGTTATCCTAAAATAATTAGATAACTCTTATACGCTAGCTTTTTTAGATTTTTAAAATATTTAATACGTTATTAGTAATAGTAATAACTAAAGTTAGACCTATAATTAAATTTATCTTACTTTCTTACGTAGGTAGGCTAGAATAGAAGTAAACTTATCTTAAACCGGTTATATAGTTTATGTTAATCAAAGCCTAAGCTTAATCTTGGTAGAATTATAGTAGTTTTTACACTTTTAGTAAGGTGTTTTACTAGTAATTACTTAGTATATATACTTATTAGAATCTATATTCCTCTATATAATCTAACTTAAATTACGCCTTTAGAATTTAATATATCTACTTTATTAGAAATATTAAATTCCTACCTAATTAAAATCCTTATAGCTAGTATTTCTATTACTTACCCTTAAAGATAGAGAATAGCTTTGTAATTCTAGCTATTAATTTTCTTATTATATCTTAGTAAAAAAGTGGCCTATCCTAGCGTTAGAGATTTTTTAACTTCTTATAGGCTTATTTTTATAGTCGTATCTAACGTATAATTTAGGATTTTATCTAATAGATCCTTATACATTACGTATTAGGTTACTCTTAAGTCTATGTATACCTTAGTAAATTTATTAAGGCCTAGTCTTAGTTTTATTTAGATTCTTATGTACCTAAAATTATAATAAATTAAATATTATTCATTACTCTACTAAAGAAGACTTTTTACTAGGCTCTTTTCCTAAGGTTATTTATCTATACTTTAATAAAAAGAAGTATATTCTACTTATCTCTTTTTTTTAATACTAGTTATTCTATATATTCTATGTAAGAGGTTAAAAAGAGAAAGTTATCCTTGTACTTTAGAATTTCTTGGAAATCTTAGTTAATTCTTTAGTATAAAATTAAATTTATTAACTTTAGACTTATTACTATATCCTTTTAATCTTTTAAACTACTTTAACTACTTCCTAATTTTTCCCTATAGTATAAATTAATAATAATATACCTTTAGTCTTATATATATATATATACGTAGTAAGGTTAATTGTCTTATTATTATTTTAAACTTTTATGTTTACATAGTCTTTCTAGTAATTTATACTTTCTTATAGAATATATTAATAAACGAAGTATAGGAAATAAGTATCTTATAACGTACCTGTATAGCGAGTCGGCTAACATAGTATAAGATATAAAAGAAAATAAATACTTATTATTAATATATAATTAACCTAAATAGGTAATATTACTTTAATAGGTA